>BPTQ01000009.1:7423550-7441041 GCA_019973895.1 Chrysanthemum seticuspe
GATTTTAACAACACTGGGTAAAGTTCTTGAGGATTAAATCTTGTTAATCTTTATCTTCCACCTTCTTGAGGACAGTCAAGCAATAGGGAATTGACTTCCTTGAGTTCTAAACCCTCGACTAATGGGTAAAGACTTCCTTCTGATGGTCACTCCACTAATCATCTATTTCTTTTTAATTGATCCTCACTCTCCAACTTTTACCTTACACCCTACGAAGGTATATTCAACGTGAGTCGTTTGTGTTTATGGAAGTTCGAAAAGGTTACTGGGTTCCATAGACCTTACGAGGGTGGGTTGCCCAACGGTTATCGTATCTTGTGAAGGTAACTACATTATAAGGGGTTCTTTCCACCCTAAGGTGGACAATTGAACAAAAGCACTTATCGTTCTGCTCATTCAAAGTTCTCATTTGAGTCGAGGAACCCATACTGAAAACAAGTTCAGTGGAGTCATTCCAACAAACTTGTCTCGTTGTTCAAACCTCGAAGACCTTTGGCTCGCTCAGAATAAGCTAACTGGAAGCATACCCAAGGAGCTGAGTTTACTCTTGAAACTTACTCGTCTTGCTATTCACGAAAACAAGTTAACAGGTGGAATCCCACCTTTCTTGGGGAATATTACATCAATGGAAGTGTTCTATGCTATTGGCAACCCGTTGGGTGGGAGCATTCCAGATACCTTGGGTCATTGGAAAAGCTTGAAGGTATTTGTGTTTGCTGAGTGCAACTTATATGGAAGCATCCCACATTCCATTTTCAACCTCTCACTCCTAGTTAATTTTTCTTTATCTACTAATCACCTCACTGGTAGTCTTCCTTCAGAAATGGGTAATCAGCTCCCAAATCTTGAGTTCCTTCAGTTAAGGGATAACGAACTGACAGGAGTTCTTCCACCTTCTATTTCTAATTGTTCTAAATTAGGAGTTCTTGAAATGGGTCACAACAATTTTAGTGGGAAGTTGACAATTGATTTTTCAAAACTAAGAGATATTAAAAGAATTTACTTAGGTAGTAACAACTTCCTTGAACGCGGAGAAGCTGCTGACATGAGGTTTATAGATTCTTTGAAAAACTGCACTAGATTAGAATATTTGATTCTTGAAAATTGCGACTTAATAGGAGTGCTTCCAATATCAATAGGTAATCTCTCTCATCAACTCACCTATCTAAATTTAGGAGACAATCAATTATTTGGAAGCCTCCCTTCAAGTATAGGTAGTCTAGTTGGTTTGACCACTTTATTTTTAGAGAATAATAGATTCACAGGAAACATCCCAACTAGCGTTGGTAAACTTCATAAGCTACAAGTTCTTGGTCTAAATAGCAATCAATTTTCAGGGCCTATACCTGATGCCATTGGGAACCTATCATTGTTGACTAAACTTTATTTATATTCCAACAAATTAGAAGGCCATATTCCATCAAGCCTTGGGAATTGTAAAGAACTTAATGGGTTAAACTTTGATTACAACAGACTCAGTGGTAAAATACCCAAGCAACTTCTTCTACTTCCATCACTGACTAATTTTTTAAGTCTTGAACGAAACAGCCGGTCTGGTTCAATTCCATCAGAAATTAAAAACCTCAAAATGTTAAGCTATCTGTATTTATCTTATAATGATTTATCAGGTACCATTACTAGTAGCCTAGGTGAGTGTATTAGCCTTACAGAGTTATACCTTAGTGGCAATAGATTTGAAGGCGTAATACCATCTTCATTCAGTTCATTGGGAGGATTGGGGGTACTCGACATTTCTGAAAATAATTTATCAGGAAAAATTCCACAATTTTTAGACAAATGGAAATCCTTAGAGTACTTGAACCTATCCTTTAATGATTTTGAGGGTGAAGTACCGGTTGTAGGAGTGTTTGCCAATACAAGTGCATTTTCAGTTTTGGGGAACGATAGGCTTTGTGGTGGTTTGGTTACACTTAAGTTACCCAAATGCAAGGAGACGGGTAGTAAGAAAAAAAGGTTTCCTTTCTTCATATTAGTCATCGTGATTGCACCGACGTTGCTCAGAGAGGGGGGAGTGGTCACCTAATACCCTAGGTGCCACCTCACCTCCATCCAATGAAAACCTTACACATCAAAACTACCCAATTTTACCCTAACCATACCCTAAGTGGAGGGAGTGGTCACCTACACTACCCGATTTTTTTTTTTTTTTTTTTTTTTTTTTTTTTTTTTTTTTTTTCATACATAAAATCACATACAATATTTAAAATAAAAACATACCATTTCATTAAATAAATAAAAAAACACATTACATAATACTTAAAAAAAACATAACATAATACTTAAAAAAAAAACATAACACAATACTTAAAAATAACTACATTAAAATAAAAAAATAAAAAACCCATTAATTATCGAGATGCGGCAAGTATTGACGTGCTACGTGCTCCGTGAGATCATATCGAAGACGGTCATGGAGATCATATCGAAGACGGTCATGGGGGTGTTTCAACGAACCAATCATTCTCTAACGTTTGAAGACCTATTTCCCGGTGACGATTAACGTAAGTTCGGCTAGAGGTTGCCGTGTCTTCAAGATACTGAGCCGATTGAAGCAAGTATTGCAACGAGCTACCCGTGGATATCTCGTCTGACGAAGATGGAATAATGCATTCGAATTCGGAAGAATCGGAAGACATTTTGGTAATTACTTTTTGTTTTTGAGAGATATTAGTGTGTGTTTTATTTGAAAATAATGAGAGTAAAATTTGGTTTTAAAGGGAAATTTTTTTTTTTTTTTTTTTATTTGAAGCACCAAAAGAGCCGTTTGGCTCCCAACGGTCAAAAATGCTTTCCAAATTAACCAAATAATACTCGGCTTCGTAGACCGAATTTTGTAGCCGATTTTTGTAGCCGAAGGGGCGGCGGCGGTGTACCCGATCGGGTACCGCTACCCTAATGCCCAAACCGAACCCACTCCCTCCCCTCTCATAATATTATGTTGTGTATATATTTTGTGTAAGAAGAAACGCAATAGTCAACCATCTGAGTCATCGGGTAGTGAACGGTTCATGAAAGTTTCTTACAGTCAACTTCTCAAGGCTACTGATGGCTTCTCTGCAGCAAATTTGATTGGAGAAGGTGCATTCAGCTGTGTTTATAAAGGGATCCTCGATTCTGATGATGGCAAATTTGTTGCAATCAAAGTTCTACGTCTTGAAAATCGAGGAGCTCACAGAAGTTTTCTAGCAGAATGTGAAGCATGGCAGAATATTCGCCACCGTAATCTGTTGAAGATAATAACTTCATGTTCAAGTGTTGATTTCCAAGGAAATGATTTTAAAGCTCTGGTTTATGAGTTTATGCCGAATGGAAGTGTACACGATTGGCTTCATTCAAATGAAAATACATCGAAGTTGAACCTTCTTCGAAGAATAAATATTCTTAGAGATGTTGCCACTGTACTTGATTATCTTCACAATCGCTGCCAGACAACGATTGTTCACGGTGACTTGAAGCCAAGTAACATTCTACTTGATGATGATATGGTGGCTCATGTTGGAGACTTTGGTTTAGCTCGACTACTTGGTACAGACTTAAACCAAAACAGCTCAACCGGGGTTAAAGGAACTATTGGTTATGCACCTCCAGGTAATTCCACTTTTATTCCATGATGCTTATATTTATTTAGGTTAAAGTTTGTAAATTAATTAATTGTTTTTCATTTGTAGAGTATGGTATCGGGAGCGAGATGACAAGTTGTGGGGACGTCTACAGTTTTGGAATATTATTACTAGAGGTGATGACTGGTAAAAAGCCGACAGACGACATGTTTATTGAAGGTCTTAGCCTTCATAAATTTGCTTACATGGCATTACCAGATCAGGTAATCGATGTTATTGATGGTGATGCAATTGTGTTGCAAAGTTCCGAAGCGAATGCAAAGAGAGTCGAAGAATGTTTGGTTGCAACTATCAAGATTGGAGTATCCTGCTCTGTTGATTCACCGCCACAACGAATGAAAATAGAAATTGTTGTCAATGAGTTGCAGCGTATTGTCGATGTGCTTCAAAGTATATAAGGTACTCTCTTCTCCCATTTTATAAAATCTGATTTTACATGAGTTTGTGAAAAATCATCACTAAAATGGTTTTATTTTTCAACTCTTTTAGGTCTATCATCAAGCTTGTATGGTGAAGTTCTAGGAAACTGCAACAAGGAGCGGTGCATGTCGTAGTTAAATAAATGTTAAGTTGTTAAAGATGTTCGTAATTGTGGTTTAATTTTCTTGTTGCATAAGTGTACGAGAAATAAGAGTACGTTTACATTCCGCGTGACGTATCATATGTATCAAGCATGTTTGTAAGTTTGTTTTCATTTCCATGAATCCAATTTGTGGTACTGAATTCTACTTAAGCTCTACTTGGTGTTCGATTCCTTAATGAACAGCCTAATGTTATTCGTGTTCTTTGACTTTCAATTTCATAAATTTGACTTTTTCATGAATATCTGAATGAGAAAGCTCGAGGCTTCCCCCTCTTCTGGTTTCGAGCAGTGTATGGTTCAATTTTATAGAAAGTTGACCTCATGTTTGGTATACTGTATTATTATTGCAAGTATATTGTATTAAGAATTTGTCAATAATGACCAAAGTGGATTTCTGATACATAAATCAGCTCGAATATTTTGATGTACAGTTGGTCCAACACACGTACATTCACATTATAGACTTGAAACTTGAGAGTTGAGAGTGTTGCCAAAGTTAATTAACAAAAAACATGTAGTTATTGATTGTCCTAAAAATATAGACAAAAGTGAACTAGGTCAATTAAATTACAAAAAACGAGTCTTGTATCTACTTGCTAATGTAATGTGGAAACATGTAACTTACAGTAATATGAAATGGGTTAAACATGAAACAAATCAAAGAACAGTGAAAACTAAAACGGGTCAAATTGGTAGACTCAAAAAATATCTTTAACTGAACGTGTCATTATTTTGTTCCATTCCATCAGAGATTGAAGACCTCAAGATGTTGAACCATCTCGATTTATCTTATAATAATTTATCAGATACCCTTACCAGTAGCCTTGTTCAGTGCATTAGCCTTACAATGTTAAACCTACAGTTTCTGAGATAATTTCAGCCATGAATGAATTTGTTGCTCTTCTTTTCCGAAATGAACATAGTATTATTTCAAATAAGGAAGATCCATTGGCATTACAAATGAGTTGATACATTGAGCTTGCCTACTGTATGACTACTCTTGCAAACAACACATCTAAAAAGATACACGCCAACCTTATTAACTGCTAGAGCAGAAATGAAACTAAAACATACACCATAGACGTCACTGTAAGTATTGTTATCGTCACTGCCTATGAATAACTCGAGAAACACAGATGGGGTTTGATGAAGTTGATGTCGTCTCCAATCTGCCTTTAGAATTGTGAATCAGGTCATATGACGAATACATAATAAATCTTGACTTTACCCATCCAAGTACAAGCTCCAAATAACACTAATAACTAGCAATAGACCACATTGATCACCTGCACAAACTAAAACAAACACACTTTATCATTCTTTCGAGCTTCAAACATATGAATGACAGTAAATTTGAACGATTAACATTGGTGATATCACTGAGCCCATTCCAGTAATTTGTTGATCTTTCAAAGGGAAGAAAATATTTACGTTGTTAAGAAACAAACTCTCGAATACAGAGGTCGCAATTTCAAGCATTTAACTTATAAATGGATCAATTTACGTTATGTTATATCTAATGGGTTCAACAGGCTGAAAACATTCATTAATCATTATATTTAAACAAGTTTAAGAAAAGGACAGACCACGTTTGCAGGTCAACCTGATCCAATCCAGCCAAAAATTTCCAGTTACCTGACTAGCTGCCCGTTATGGAACACATCTAGTTTAGATCATGTGTTACCTGTAAGGCTCCCAAGCCTGCATTTCCAAGGGTCCACATCTACGGTGTGACTGATATACCAACAGGTTAGGACTGAAGTGTCATATATATGGTTCAAAATGTTAACGAGTCTATGTCAAAAAACAACCATTTACAGTAGCAAAATTGGGGATCTTGCAACAAAAGTCAAACATATCAATAATGTTTTAAACACATAATTTTCCTGTGGAGCTGAAGTAATAACTTATGGAATGGGCTCAGTGCTATCACCAATGCCAAGGCTTATCATTTACACAAGAAAGAAATACAAATAATCCTACCTTAGCCATGGCTGAAGTAATAACTTCTGGAATGGGCTCAGTTATATCACCAATGCCAAGGCTTATCATTTGTTCATCAGGGTATTTTAGCTTATGTGCAGCCATTCTTCTACATATCATGTATCTAAGTTTCTATATCCATGTCTTTATTTAGAAGAAACATGTGATAGTGATACCGATGTAAACCTGAATCTGTAGTTACAAAAAAACATGTATAAGCTAAATCATGTCAACCTCTAAAACCTCTATCTAATCTACAATTTTCATATAATCAAATCACACAAAAAGAGGAAGATTGACGGCAGGGCTCTATTTTGTGGCCGAATTAGACCCCGGTTTTTTCATTTCATAACCGGGCTTTATGCCTTTGTTTTTGACGGACACCTTTATAGAGACTTTTTTTCCTACTAACAGGGCTCTATTATGGGGGCTTTATTTCAGATTTTGTAGTAGTGTGAGAAAAGAGAGTTTATGAGACAAAGAATTTCAGTACCAAGGTACATAGCCTGGCCATCTGACCAATCTTCAAACCCAAACACTCCTTTAAAGATTTCCAAATGAAGGCAGATTATTCTAGCAGACAATTTCATGACTTTTTCCAGCCTGCAAGCCTTTTATCCAAACAGGAAACTATCCTTAAGATTTTACTAGCCAAAGACATCAGAAGACAATACAGTTGCCTATCCCAAACACACTATATCAGCAGACAGAAAAGCTTGTGAAGCAAAGGTTTTCAAAACCAAGATACATAGCCATCTGTTTAAACCTGTATTCCAAACACCAACTAGGCATATAACAACTTTTCTGGTCAACAAGGAAGGTGTGGTTAACCGGATCGTTAGTTAGGGCAAAGTACTTCATCACTCACTAGCCCCCATCCTAAAGATACCACACCTCACTCTCACATAATCCCATTCATGTCATATATCTTACAAGTTTGAATAACTGCAACTAATTTCTTAACATTAAGGCTCATAAGCTGTAACATCGTAGTACAAACTCAGTAATAGGTATGGGCGCAAACCTGATATAACATTCATATGCAAAATACAACTTTGATTGCCAGTTGCAGATACAAAAATTTCAACATGTTAACAAGATTAAAAACATTATCTCAAACATCCAAGTTACCTCTGAATGTGAGGTAGAAGCATATCCAGCAGATCGTTCTTCTTCAGTGATACTTTCTGCAACATTAAAAAACATCTCACAATTAGATCAAACATAAGATAGGATATAAGTAGAGTGTACACCAGAAAACTAATGAACCTTGCAACTTTTATAACCAAACTTTAGAAAGATAAATTCTTTAGATATGGTTCTTATCTTGATGCAGAATAAGGCAACGTACATTATATTAGCTTCAATCATGCCTACAAGATACTAAGACGTACTGTATATGGATAACCATATGCTTAACTTATCTAGTTATTCATTATTGAAAAACCCCTTATTCCCCCAAATAACTAATAAGCACTTTGGCATAAGCTTGTAAGTTCTTTATACAAGCTTACCCAAACACCCCCTAAATCCCATATTCTCATGACAGGTATCCCTCGCACAAACGCACGCTGCTTTACACATGATAATTAGGGAAAAAAGAAATACATTCCAATGTATAACGCACTTTGACATAAGCTTTACCCAAACACCTTCAATAAGCTTTTTAACTTTTTTTATACCCAATAACTTATTAACCTCTTAAAATAAGCCTACACGGAGTAGTAAAACTCGGATCACAAAGTGATCAACTATTACTAGCTACAAGGCCAGTGACCAGGGCGAGTTGAGCAGAATCGGCCAAAAGATTCAATTTGGTCACAAGTTGGTCAGCTCAGTGCTAACTCGTAAAAAAACTCGGCTTGATGTATTTTAACAAGTGTGTTAAAGTTTCTAAACATATACTTCTAGGGTCCATGAACATTTATATAGTCCTATAAACATGTCATACTCTTACACATAGCTTCAAAACTTATATATAAAAATTCCTATCTAAGACTATGAGTACTCCCCGCGCCTAGGCCGATAACTCACTACAAGCAAAACAACAGACAGTATTTGACTCCAATCATGCTCACAATATACTAGGGGGATGTTTAGGTAAGGTAAGAGTAAATAAAACTTATGCATTTTCGAAATACTCCAAACTAATGGAATCAGCTTATTAGCTTAATCCTCCCCTCAAAAATACATAAGCCCTTAAAATAAGAAAAAATTCAATAAGCTTTTTAGCTTTATTAAAACACAATAAACAATTAAGATCTTTAAATAAGCTCACCGAAACACCCCCTAAATCTTAATGATTCCCATGGCAGCTATCTCTCACACAAAATCAAATTGCTCTGAATAATTATGATTCGATAACAAGGCCACAATCAGGATAACCTTATGCTTAACTTATGCATTTATTCATTATCGAAAAAACCCCTTATTCCCCCAAATAATCGGTGATTAGAAGCAACAAAAAACCCATCTCACCAAATCTCTCATTTCTTTAAACAATTTTGAAGTTAAATTTGGGGATTTTGTTTAAATTGAAGGAATTTATTAAAGGGTTAGAGCAGCAGGGTGGTGATGGCGGATGGGTGGTGGTGGGGGAGATGGTACAAAGGGTTAAAGGGAAACAGGTTTTGTGGGGCTCTTTTATTTTGCTCCCCCTTTGTTTGCAAAAATTGCGCATATCATCTGTACAAGTTTTTTTTGACACATAGTATATTTTTGACACATAGTATAATGGTTTTTATGCATGTTTGGATATATATGTAACTTTGTATTTTTTGAAGGATATATATGCAAAAGCTTATTTTTTTTATTAAGTCATGTTAATTAATACATGACTTAATATGGAAACCCTCACTTTTATCACTTATTATTTTAAGTTAATTATTTTCATTAAGCGAAAAACAAACAACTTTTCACATGAATTAATAAATTAAATTTTTTCATATTAAGCCAATTAAGTTGCATTCAAACACCACTTTAGTAGTATAAAATATGATGTTAAAAAAAAGTAGTATAATATATGAAAAGACCAAAATACCTTATTAATTAATTATCAACATAGTCAAACTAACGGTGCCTATTAAAATTGGACCAAACCTGAACGAATGTTTAACTTTCTGACTGAATTCAATACTTTAAAAAATTAGACTAAAAGTGAAATACTCAACGAACCACAATGGTAAAAAAATGTAGTCAACTTATAACTTAATTAAAACCATATGAATTGATTGGTATAGTTGATGTTTTAAGGGATTGAGTCGTAGAATAGCAACGTACTTTTTCAAGTGTCTCATTCTGGTACGTGTACTTTTTTTAAGATGTAGAATAGCAATGTACTTTCCATAAGTGTCCCGTTCTAGTACGTGTACTTTTTCTACGTTGTAGAATAGCAATAGCAATGTACTTTCCATAAGTGTTCCAATTTGGTACGTCATCACACGTACTAAATTGGAACACTTATGGAAAGTACGTTGCTATTCTACGACTTAAAAAAGTACACGTACTAGAACGGCACACTTATAGAAAGTACATTGCTATTCTACATCTTAAAAAAAATACACGTACCAGAATGAGACACTTGAAAAAGTACGTTGGTATTCTACGACTCAGTCCCATGTTTTAATTATAGATTGTAGTTAATTTAGGATGCTTTTATTCATTTTATATAAATTGAAGGGTTAAAAGTGGAAAATTGTGATAAGATAAAGGATAATGAACATTACAACATACAATAACAATACTTAATCATGTCAAAGCGAGTTATGGGGATGTGAGATGTAAACAAGTACCCCTCTAAATATAGTGAATTTTTTTTATGTGATTTATGAAGGGAGTTTTTTTTTTATTTATTTATTTTTTTTTAAATGAAAGTTGAAGGGGTAAGAGTGTAAATTTAAATAAGATGAAGGATCAAAAAAGTAACATTGTTTTCTTATGATATTTAAAGTGTGTTTTTTATGTGATTTGAAGAGGTGGTAATTCTCGACACCTACTAGAACCAAACTCATTACGAATGTGTTCACCAGATATCTGACTTGAAACGATAAATGATACGAATCTGACACGCAGTGGCGGACATAGATCAAAAACCTAGGTGGTTCCTTGATTGCTCAAGGCAAAAAGAAGACTAAAATACACCGTTGGTCCCTAGACTTGGCAAAACGCTTCGTTATGGGACAAAACTCGGCTTTATCATCGCCAGAGGTCCAAACTTTGGCCTTTAAATGCCAGAATCGTCCCTTGACAAGGATTGGCATAGTCAAACCTAATTTTTTGGATTTCTTTCGAGGGTATAATAGACCATTAACATTTTTTACCCAACCTAGTTAAAATGTAACCCAACCTTGAACCATATATGTATCGGCTACGATAACCCTAAAATACAATCAACACACATTCTAACAAAAAAAAAAAAACAATAATGGCACAAAACGATAAGGGGAAGGCTTTGTTGAGTTCGTTGAGGAAAACAGACTGCCCAAATGAAAAGGGTTTGGGTGTTAAGAAGGAGAAGGAAGAGGCTGACATCTTGTTATCAAAGTTTAACGATTTGGGAGAAACGATTAAAAATCTGGAAATATTGTTTAAATATCTTAAGGAAAGGAAGGAAAAGAAGGAAAATGATGATAGCAAGAGTTGTGCGTCTAGCTAAGTGTATGTTTAGATGATAGTAAACATTTGTAGTTTTTGAGAACATGAAATCGATGAATAAAAAATTGGGTTCTTATTTAAGTAATTGTGTTTGAAATCGTTTTGCATTTCTTAATAGGTTTGACTTACCAAAGTCATACCACAATAGTAAGTTACAATTTGTTGCATTTCATAAGTTTGTTTGACTTGGGTAAGTCAAAATTCAAGATGTTACAATACACCATTGTTAATACATTGTTGTTTACTGCTAAAGCGTTTGAATTTTCAACCCGTATTTTTAAACCACTGCCTCTAATTTTGCTGATACGGGGGTGTTTGGTTTTGCTGTAACAACTTTTGCTGATAAAAATGGTTGTTTGGTTTAACTGATACAAGGGGATGTTTGGTGATACATTATGAATTAGTGCTAAACTATTTGCATTTTCACCACATCTTTTTAAATCATTGCCTTTGCTTTTGCTGATACAAGGGGGTGTTTGGTTTTGCTGATTTAAGTTTTGCTGATATAAGGGGTTGTTTGGTTTTGCTGATATAAGGGGATGTTTGGTTTTGTTGATACTAATTATACTAAAATACACCCAATATCACAATACAAGAACAAATTAAACAACACATAACCCAAATGATATTTTATCATTAATAAAGTCTGTTAAACATCATAAACAACTACATCAAATCTAATTTACATACCATTTTTAGCAACCAATATTCCCAAAACTATCACCCAAAAGACCGCCTTTATCTACCCCATGGAAAACCCAAAATTCAGGCATTATGTTCAGCCATTTTCTTAACAAACTGTTGGTTGAACCGAATACCTTCATCTGTTTGACCAACAATCTGTATGAGTTGGGCAAGTTGCTTTGTTTGCCTCGACTGGATTTTGGTCAGCGCATCCACACAGTTAAGCGCAATTCCAAGAGGTCCCAGAGCTTGATTCTCTTCTATCAACTCCCTACGCTTGATGATTCCTGTTTTTAGATGCTGAATGCACTGAAGAACTAGCTTCTTCATAATCCCTTCGTGGGCAGCCTCTTGTTCAAAATAGATAGCTATACGATCATTTAAATTTGGTGAATCAGCAACCTCCACGAGTTCGTTTAAAATGGGGAAATCTGCCATTGGAAAATTTTTTATGTGTGGAAAAAGTGGTAGATGAGTTTATCGTTTGGTGTGCACTAGTTAATATCGTCTCCGGTAAGAGACGGTCAATGGTCTAATAGTTACTTTTTTTTCACACTCGGTCCCTGAATTTGTCTTGGTTACCTTTTTCATACTTAAAAATCCCGCCCAATAATCACTTTAGAATACACAATTGGTCCCTCAAGTTGCCAACTTACGTAAACTACAACTTAGTTGAAGATTAAACAACACAAAACCATTAGAAGTTTGACTTTGTTAAGTCAAACTTCTAAAACATATCAAATTATCAATTAACACAAAACAAATATTGAGTAACGGTTTTGCAATTTTGACTTTACATAGTCAAATATTGAGTAATGGTTTTGCAATTTTGACTTTACATAGTCAAGTATTGAGTAATGGTTTTGCAATTTTGACTTTACATAGTCAAATTGCAAATACTAACTACAATCAAATTGCCACAATCAAATTCAAATTATCAATTAATAAAAAATAGACGGATGACCATGTGCTTCATTATAGCATAAGTCAAATCACGATTATAAACAATTGAGGAAGTTAATCGGTAAAGAAATAAATTGACTAGAAAGTATTTTCGCTTTACATTCATAGGGACTGTAAGCATGCAAAAACATAACTTAATAAAACATTCGACCAAAACAATACAGACCTGATCATTGTTTTTTTCTTCTGTAGGGGAATTCTTGGATTCTAATGGTTCTGTCAGTTACATTGGTCCTAAAAGGATAGTTTATGTTGTTACATTTGTCACACTTCCAGCTCCCTTTTGGCATATCTGCTTCTGAAACAAAATTCGATACATATATAAGATTCAGACTCAAACGTCACAAACAAGTAACCAAATATATATACATGAAGTACTTACTGGAACCTGGTTTAGGTGAGTTGCATTTCCTCATGTTACAGACTGTTCTGAAGGAGAAATTGACATTTCCACATTTTGGGCAGTCCCACTCATTTTCTCGTGTTCCATCCGTAAGAAGCAAGTGAAACAATGAAAAACAGATCGTGTTCCATCTTCTAGTCTGTGTAGCAGTATATGAATTCAAAAACCAAATGATCGATCAATATAGCATTACATGTTTATATACATGTTCTTAACATAGGGAGTAGGTGAACGAATAATCAAATTTACTCGTTGCAATTAGGGGGTGTTTGTTGCGGCTTATATTGCCGGATTCTAGCTTATTTGGTTTTAGGCTTATGTTTCATAAGCTTACTTTTTGTGGATTATTTTGAAACTTTTCGGATTATATAAGTGACCTTATGAAATAGGGATGAGCATGGGTACTGGAAAAACGGTATGGCACCGGAATCGTACCGGTACCGACCTGAATCGGTACCGGCTTACAATACACAGTACGGTACCGGTACCACAAAACAAGCCCAAAAAAATTCGGTACCATTCAAAATCGGTATGGGAGAAAAACGGGAAGTCCCGGTTCCGGTACCGGAATATAATAGGCCAAGTTTTCTTAATTATGGATTCGATCCAAACACTCCTATTCCATGCCGTAAGTCAAAACTAAGATCGAACAAGTAGCTAAACACAAAAAATAGATTATTAGAATATCCAAATAAATGAAAAAAGTGCAACAACTATATCTTCAAGGATACCAAGAATGTTTGTGGGGAGTTCCATTATGTCGAGAAAAATTTGCGTATGCAAGTACTAAACTTAAGGAAATGATCTGTTTATAAGTTATAATTAGTCATGCGTATTCACTGCATTTACAACTACATAATTCTCACACAATTCTTTTAGCTTTGCCTTGTCTATGTTTAAGTCATATGTTTTAATGTTTTATACTTTTCCTTGCTGCCTCTTTATTTTCAGTTAGATCAAAATAACTGTAGAAATTTATCATCCTCACACTGAATGCTCATTTAGACCCACTGTTGTGGGTTAGAATCAAAACATATCTAAAAAAGACAGAGATGATGATCAACCATAATATGAAACATAAGCGTAAAACCAAATAAGTCATAAGCTGGCTATATAAGCCAAAACAAACACCCCCTTAGTTGATTGATATAACAAAATTCAGACATACCATGGCAGCCTGAGCAATGGGCAACCGCAAACCGAATTGTTCCATCACCTGAGGTAAACCATACAACACACCAGCAAAAAATATGTAATTCCAGTTTCAGCAAGATGTCACATAGTAGCATGTAGCGGTGTTACTCGGGTCGGGTCAAACAGGGTCGAGGCTAAAAATAACATAACCGAACCCGACCCTATTTGAACTTGGGTTAGTTGGGTTCGGGTCCACTCGGGTCGGTGCTATTCGGGTTTGGGCCAACCTGAATATGAGTAAAATGGTCATAAAATTGTCTATTTGTTCTAATTTAGATACATAATTTATGAAAAAAACCATATTAAAAAAAAAAGAAAAAAAAAAAAAAGAAAAAAAAAAAAACGAGTTAGCCAAAAATATTGAACCCGATACCCAACCCTATTTAGCATCCGGGTTGACCCAAACAACCCGAATAAGGTTATTGAACAAAATAAGTATCAGAATACCATAACTTCTAAACAACACACGGTAAACAATAAAAAGGCCATAATCAAACCAAAAAAAAAAACACATACCAGTTCCTATCATGGGCCCACCTGAATAAGCAGGTGTGGCAGAGAGTTGCAAAGGACGGGACGATAAGGGTTCCCTCCAAGCAGACGGCTGTTGTAGTTTAATGATAAGCGGAACCATCATAAGGAGGCATAGATGTTCCATTAAACGGAGATGCATCATAAGGTGTTACACCCATATACATTGAAGAGGGTGCACTGGAACCAGCGTACTATGTCACCCGTTAGTAGGAATGGCAATGAGGCGGGTTTGGGGCGGGGCGACTATCCCCATCCCCAAACCCGATTACAAAAGTCATCCCCAAACCCACACCAATCCTCATTGGGGATCTTATCGGGGCACCACGTTGGGGCGAGATGCTCCCCCAAACTCGCCCTATTCCCCATTGGGGTCTTATCGGGCTGTATTTTTTGAGTGTGATGCTCCATGATACTCGTGTCGATCCCTATTCATTCTTATTTTTACACTATTAACAATGTAATTTTATGAAATAACTTGAAGAATCGAGAACCCATTGATAATAAATTAAGCATTGGAATAATTCATAACTTTTTTAGAATATTATGACACAAAACAAGCTTCGATCATCACAATTTGAAATATTACAAAGATAAAAACTAACAAAAATTAGAGAATCACGCCTAGAGTGCCGATTGATAACCACGTCTCGAACTTCTAGATGAAGGATTAACACGCTGCAACATCCGAGTACAAACTATGTATTAGGTATGGCCGCAAACCTGATATATCATTCATACTCAAAATACAACTTTGATAGCTAGTTGCAGATACAATAGTATCATCATGTTAGCAAGATTAGAAACATTATCTCAAACACCCAAGTTACCTTAATGCGAGGTTGCATATCTAGCAGATCGTTCTTCTTCAGTGATACTTTCAGCAACATTAAAAAACATCTCACAATTAGATCAAACTGTACACGTTACATTACATTAAAACAGTGACTTGAATGAAGTGAGGATTTTTCCTGAATCAAACGTTTTTCTTCCACTTCCAACGTCATCTTGATCAGCTAGTGAGGATTTTTCCATATCTTCGTCTATAGATTCCATTATAGAAGAAAATTTTGGTCTGGGAACTTTAAATGATCCTTCAACTCGTTTTGCACTTGCAAGAACATCTAATCCTGAAACGTAGTAAACTTTGTGTTATTAAAGAAACTAAAAATGAATGACTATTCAAAATGTTAGCACTCAAACAAGATACAAATAGAGTGTAAACCAGAGAAACTAATCCTTACAGCTTTTAAAACCAAACTTAACAAAGATAACGCCTTTATATATGTGCTTCTTGTTGGAAAATTTAGTGCACTTGTAGGATTAGTTTACACCTTGTAATGGGTTAGGAGGTACGGAGTGTACACCCATTAGGTCCATGAACACCCTGACTCTTATAGTGGTTTGTATTGGTAGTACTGGTGAAAGTACTGCTAGTGAAAGTACTGCTTGTGGAAAGTACTGCTTGTGGTTTCCATTGATAAGCAGTGTTTCCACTGATAGGCAGTGTTTCCACTGAAGTAGTGTATCCACTGCTAGTACTATGAAGGTACTGATAAGCAGTGTTCCATTGATAGGTTGTATTTCCACTACAAGTGGAAAGTACTGCTAGTGGAAAGTACTGCTTATTGAAAGTACTGCTAAATGGCAGTTACAACTGCATTATGACCTCGTTTAATTGGTCATGTAACCACTAACGGCTATAATGGGGATAGTTATGAGGTGATTAATGGGCCGATTAATCCTCATAATTCCATTTGAACGGTTGAGAGTAATGTCCTATAAATAGGATATCTGATTATGCATGAAGTACACACAGAAAACACTAAACACTTATTAGCGAAAGGGTTATAGAATTGTGCCTAATTCTCTAACTGCATTTGGTCTTATCCCAAGTAGATATTCGTGATACCCAGGCATTAGGGTCGAATAGTTTACTTTGGAAAGTGATCACACGATTCCAAGTGATATCCGGTAACCACCAAGTGGTATTTGTTACTGCTGACTATTGTTGTTTCTGCTGAGGTTGATTATCTTACCCTGTTCTGGGAGCTAACCGCCAACAATCAAAGTAAACTATTTTGTGATAATCAATGGCAACTGCTGCAATGAAACACATGGCTTCAAACTTTGCTAAGCTGGACAAGTTTGAAGGGGTGGACTTTAGGAGGTGGCAGAAGAAGCTGCACTTCTTGCTATCAAGCATGAGTGTGGTTGATTGGTGGCAAACCGTCAAGTTTATCACAAAAGTCAACCACTTGTGAATGGTCAACCGTAATAAAATTAAAACAGTCTAAAACCAATGCAATGAAGATCTAGAGGAGTATAGTGTTACCTCAGGTCGTTAAGTCCCACGGAGGATTAATGGTGTTTAAAAACTTTCAGATGTCGAATAATCACTAAGGATAGTGATTAGTAAGGATTTTGCTGGATAATTACACTACTGATTGATTGGAATGTATTTGGATACAGAATTGATAAACACAACAATCAGATAAGACAAACGTAAATACGTACGATTAATAAACTACGTAAACGTACCAAATAAAACGTGAGTTTTAAGAAATAAAAGACCTACAAATATGAAAATGATATTTTTGGAATCCTAATAATAAAAGAAAATTATTGGAAAATTAAAATTATTTTTATAACTATTTATCTAATTATTATTAATTAAAAACTATTTTTAACTATTTATAAATACCCTAAAATATAATAAAATGTGAAATAAGGCTAGAAAAATGAAATTATTACTTAGAAAAATCTAAAATATTATAAAACTTATTTTAAAATTGAAATTATATTTTTTTACACTTTTTATCTATTTATTATTAACTAATTACTATTTAAAATACA
>BPTQ01000009.1:7442926-7460446 GCA_019973895.1 Chrysanthemum seticuspe
GGTTTTAGGTGAACTGGGACGGTTTAGGGTAAAACTGGGTAGGGAGCAATAATTATAGGGAGCCAGTTTGTGGCCAGTTGCGCGCGGTTTTGGACTAAGTGACAAGAAGAGGGAGTGGTTCGGACGTTTGGTCTTTGGTCTCACCATAAGAGGTGAACGAGAAAGGTGGAGTGGAGATGTGGACAAATGGGTGAGGGGAGGTGGAGGTGTTAGAGGGTTTGAAGTAATTACGTTTATTGGACGAATTCTGAAAAAACCGCGGTTTTACTGTTTACCTGCTTATACTACTTAATACCTCTAGGTTACCGATCTTTATCCACCCTTACTAAGTCTCCAGCTGTTCTTCGACTTTTTCTAGTTATATAATATATTGATCTTTTTCAGCTTCTTGTCGACCTCTGAATCATTCCCACCTATTTCTAGCCATTGGATCTCCATAATTCATCATATTCGTCCATTTGTCATTTTGGCGCCAAAAAAGTCTTAAGCAGGTTATTTGCATTAATGAAGTTTGGGAGATTGTGGAGGTGGAGGGGAGTGGGTAAACAGGTGTAGAGGTGAGGTGGAAAGAGCAAGTGGAGAATACCACTCTGGTTTCTGGTTTGCAGGCTTGGTGAGGGAGAAGAACAGTGAATCAGGTTTTGGCGCGCGTTGACCGGTGTTTGACCGAGGGATATTAATAACGAGGGATGGGTCAAAATGGGATTTGGCAGGGTCAAGTGGATTTTGGCCTGGCTCAAGGGTTCAAGGTTCAAGGGTCAAGATATTTGGTCTGGGCTTGTGATTTGGGCCAGCTGGGTATTGGATTGGATAATAATAATAGGGTCCGGTTTGGTTTGTTTAATACACAAGGACCAATTTTGCAATTCAACCAAACTTGAGGGACTGAACTGAACTTTTTCCAATGTTATCAAAAGGACCAAACTTGCCAATATTTAATAGTACAAGGACCACATTTGATTATTTTCCATTTTTAAAATATCCAAGGACTATTTATGACATTTTTCAAACTTAAGGGACCAAAGTTGAAATTTTGCAATTTTTTAACTTTGAAGGGTTTGTTTTGACAACTTTTGAATCCCATGGACCTTAAATGACATTTTTCTTTATTTTGATTTACCAAGGACTATTTTTGACAACTTTTGAAACTTAAGGGACTAAAACTGCCAATTATGCAAACTTGATACGTTTTTCATCTGATTTTGGTATTTTTGCATTTAAAACACATAAAACACTTATTTGTGATATTTTTATCATTTTGATACATTTCTGAGTGTTTTCAGATGTTTTTGGCATTCTAAACGGTACAAAAATGATGAGTATTTAGACACTCATCAGTGGTCTATGTGTTGACTACTCCAATTTTTGATGATGGTGATGATGCTACTGTGGAGCAGATCAGAAGGAGGAGCAAGTGGGAGAATGATGACTACATATGCAGAGGTCTTATTCTGAATGGTATGTCTGATTCTTTGTTTGATATTTATCAGAACTTTGAATCTTCCAATGAACTGTGGGATTCCTTGGATGCCAAATATATATGGCTGAGGATGCATCAAGTAAGAAGTTCCTTGTTAGTAATTTCACAAATTACAAAATAACTGATTCAAGACCAGTTATGGAACAATACAATGAACTTCTTGGAATACTTGGAAGGTTTACACAACACCAAATGAACATGGATGAGGCTATCAAAGTCTCTTGTGTCATTGACAAACTCCCTCCTTCATGGAAAGATTTCAAGCATACCTTGAAACATATGAAGGAGGAGTTAACTCTTGTTGAGTTGGGCAGTCATCTGCACATTGAGGAATCTCTCAAAGTGCAGGATAATGACAAGCCAAAGAGTGGCAATGCTGCTGGACCATCTGTTGTCAATATGGTGGAGCATAACAACTCCACCAGGTACAATGACAACAAAGGCAAACTCAAATTTCATGATAACACAAGGGCAGATCCTAACAAGAAGGCAACACCTACTTGTTGGAAATGTGGCAAGACTGGTCACATTAAAAGGGACTGCAAGGGTGTTAAAGTTGGTGGTAAAGCCAATGGATCAGGCACTAATGGTTCAGGGAGTGGTGGTTCAACCAACTCACTGAAAGGTCAGAATATGTTTAATAAGTCTTTTCAGATTTATTATGTTACATATGTATCTGAATCTTTTTATGTGCAGGATGATGATGTTGCGTGGTGGGTTAACTCTAGTGCAACAGTTCATGTGTGTAAAGATAGAAGCTGGTTCAAGACTTATGAGTCACTGAATGATGGTTCTATTCTTCACATGGGAAATGAGTCAACTGCCTTGGTGCATGGTCGTGGTTGTGTAGATCTTAGGTTTAGTTCTGGAAAGATTGTAACTTTGTTTAATGTTATTCATGTTCCTGATATAAGGAAAAACTTGGTTTCAAGTAGTGTTTTGAATAATCATGGATATAAACAAGTTATTGAATCTGATAAATTTGTGCTTTCTAAGCATGGTGTTTTTATTGGTTTTGGTTATCTATGTATTCAAATGTTCAGGCTTAATGTTACCACTGACAGTGTTATTTAAGCTTTTGTGACCACATATGATCAGACTGATTCTACCCTTTGGCATGCTATACTTTGTCATGTTCACTATAAAAGAATGCAAGATATGTCTAGGGATGGTTTAATCCCTGCTTTTGACATGGACACTGAAAAGTGTAAAACTTGCATGTTGACCAAGATAACCAAGAAACCCTTTCAGGGTGTTAGTCGTGAGACTAAGATCTTGGAGCTTATTCACAGTGACCTGTGTGATTTGCATGCCACTCCTTCTTTGGGGAATAAGAAGTACTTTGTGACTTTTATTGATGATGCTTCTAGATTTTGTTATGTCTATCTGTTACATACCAAGGATGAAGCATTAGATAAATTCAAAGTGTTTAAAACAGAAGTTGAATTACAACTTGGGTCTTTGATCAAAAGATTAAGGAGTGATAGGGGAGGTGAGTACATGGATACTCAGTACTTTCAGTCTGTTGGAATAATCCCTGAAATGACTGCCCCTTATACTCCTCAGCAAAATGGTATTTCTGAAAGGAAAAACAGGGTGCTGAAGGAGATGGTTAATTCCATGTTGTCCTTTTCAGGACTGAGTCAAGGGTTCTGTGGTGAAGCTATGTTAACAGCTTGCTATTTATTAAATAGGGTTCCCAACAAAAGGAACAAGGTTACCCCTTATGAACTCTGGACTAAAAGGAAACCCAACCTGAATTATCTCAAGGTTTGGGGTTGTAGGGCTATTGTAAGACTCCCTGATCCAAAGAAAAAGACTTTGGGTGAAAGAGGCATTGACTGCATTTTTGTTGGATATGCTGAGCATTCCAAGGCTTTTAGGTTCTATGTTATTGAACCTAATTAACATGTTTCAGTTAACTCAATAATTGAATCAAGGGATGCAGACTTTGATGAGAATAGATTATCATCAGTCCCTAGACCAAGTCAGAGGATTCCTAATGGAACTCATGACACTGGTGTATCAGAGGTCCCTGATGATGCACCATCAGTGGTCCCTGATGAGGTTGTGGTTCAGCAACCTGAACCTGTGCTCAGGAAGAGCAAAAGGGTCAGGACTCCAAAGTCATTTGGACCTGAGTTTCAACTATACTTAGTTGAAGGTACTAGGGATGAGGTCTCAGACCAATACTCCTATTGCTTCATTGTTGAGGATGACCCCAAAACATTTGAAGAAGCAATGAAGTCCCAGGATATTGCTTTCTGGAAAGAAGCAATCAATGATGAGATGGATTCCATCATGGGCAACAACACTTGGGTGTTGGTTGATCTACCTCCTGGTTGCAAACCTCTGGGTTGCAAATGGATTTTCAAAAGGAAAATGAAGGTAGATGGAACTATTGAAAAGTTCAAGGCTAGACTAGTCATTCAGGGCTTTAAACAAAAGTCAGGAATAGACTATTTTGATACGTATGCCCCTGTTGCTCGTATCAGTACCATAAGACTGCTGATTGCTATGGCATCTATTCACAATCTGGTTATTCATCAGATAGATGTGAAAACAACTTTCTTGAATGGTGAATTGGAAGAGGAGGTTTATATGAACCAACCTCAAGGCTTCATCATGCCAGGCAATGAAAACAAGGTGTGTAAACTGATTAAGTCTCTTTATGGACTTAAACAGGAACCTAAGCAATGGCATCAAAAGTTTGATGAAGTGGTTTTGTCTAGTGGTTATGTTCTTAACCAAGCTGACAAATGTGTATATAGCAAATTTGATGAATCTGGTAAAGGAGTCATCATTTGTCTATATGTTGATGACATGTTGATCTTTGGCACTGACCAAAATCAGGTTGACTTGACAAAGGAATTTTTGTCATCAAGGTTCTCCATGAAGGACATGGGGGAGGCTGATGTTATCCTTGGTATAAGGATTAAACATGAAAGTAATAGAATTTCTATCTCTCAGTCTCATTATATTGAGAAGGTACTGAGGAAATTCAATTACTTTGATTGTACTCCAGTGAGTACACCTATGGATACTTGTGAGAAGCTGATGCCTAATCATGGCAAGGCTGTATCTCAACTTGAGTATTCTAGGGTAATTGGCTGCCTGATGTATGCCATGACTTGTACAAGACACTACAAGAAAAGTGGCTTTTTAGGACCCCCATAAGCATCATAAAATGGTACTTTTTAGGACCTTTCATTTAATAGGACCAAGGATGAAAGCGTTTCATGTAAGGCGGTTGTAATAGGTCCAAAGCGTCCTAACCCTTATGAAACCAATTTTATGGTCATATTATATGTCTATGAACAACACAAATAGCGTCCTAATAAAACCATATTAGGACACTTTTACAATGTTTTAACATGTGATTACCTACTTTTAATCTTTGAGACACATAAAAACGTCCTTAAAAGTATTGTTAGGACGCTTATGATGTAACATCATAGCTATTTTAGCAACCAAGAAAAGGGTACCAATAACTCAAATAAGATTATGATACCAATTTTATGGTCGCATTTTAGGTCTATAAACAACACAAATAACGTCCTAATAAAAACATATTAGGACACTTTTCCAATGTTCTAACATGTGGTAACCTACTTTTAATCTTTTGATACACATACAAGCGTCCTTTAATGTTAATTCTTAGGACGGTTATCATATACCATTATAGTTACTTTAACACCAAGAAAAGGGTCCTAATATCCCAAATACGATTATGAAACCAAATTTATGGTCGCATAATATGTCTATGAACAACCAAATAACGTCCTAATAACAAAATATTAGGACACTTTTACAATGTTGTAAAACGTTGTTACCTAATTTTAATCTTTTGATACACATACAAGCGTACTTAAAAGATAATGGTTAGGACGCTTATCATATAACATTATAGCTATTTTAGCACCAAGAAAAGGGTTCTAATATCTCAAAGAAGATTATGAAACCAATTTTTTGGTCGTATAAAATGTCTCTTAACAACCTAAATAACGTCCTAATAGCAACATATTAGGACACTTTTACAATGTTAAGTTAATTGTTAGGACGGTTAATAAGTTTAATAGGACAATTTCAAAGTCCGGACAAGTCATATGATAGGACGCTATTTTCACCATGCACACTCTATTATTACGATATGAATAAAACATCAATTAAATATTAAATGAATAAAACAAAATTGTATTTCAAATTAGCAATTGTCATAACAAAATCACTAAACATAAATAAGGTAGACAGAATCTAACATAAAGTCTGTTAACATTAAACAATACATTAACGCAACAAGAAGCTTTGTCCGTGGTCATCATGTGTGACACACGGTAAATTTTCACTAAAATTTAACTGATAATTAGTAAATTATTATTACTAAGCCTAATTCATTAAGGATGCATAAGCTTTGCCCGAGCATTTGAGTAGATAACTCGCATACAATAAAAATTTCACCACTCTTGCATTCATATCATTTTATGAATATATCATTTTGTCTTATGATTTAAATTGTAAGACGAGAGGTTATCTCGTTTTCCCCAGTGACCGACACTGCACGCGTACCGACACTATGATGAGGACTGGATAAAACAAATAACAAATGTCCGCGACATGGAATATTACAAAGATAAAAATATTTCAGACACGTAACAATAAAATACTACGAAGGAAAAAGTTATCAAACAATGAAACTTTGGTCACAATATGACTTCGCAGGACACAAAATATTTAACACACTATCACTTAAACAAAAACTTTTATAAAGCTCAAGTGCAAACATACATGAGTATAATGTATAGGCATACATTTTATACAATAATTTTCCTACATACATATACTTACTCAAACAAATTAAAAGTCTACATATACCTAAGTAAAATATATACATGTACAAACCCACCTAAATGCATTATCACTAAAATAGAATCTTTACTTTAAAAGACTTGAGATATTGTCTTTGACCCTCTCATCCACACACGACAAAACAAGGTACCCAAAATCAGGAAAAGGGAAGATAGCAATCTTCTTCTTCCTCCCCTATCCCTGCGATCCCACCTAGGCCGAATATCACCAAAAGAAGATAACCCAACATATTCATCCAACATATCCATCTCTTTCATACCATATTCATGTAAGTTTTGCTTCCCAAATCTCTCTTGATGCGCCTGCCATGGTTCGAACGAATCCAAGGGGAATCAAAATAAGATCATTCAAGAGAAACATATCTCTACTCCAATCTATCTTGAGCCAATTCACAAGATTCGTCTATCCTTGGAAGCTAGCCAATTTCGGCTTCAATCCAAACACCAAGAAGAGAGAGAGGTCAAGCTCCTTCCCAAAGTACTTCTATATCTCTAGTGGAGATGCAAAAAGAACCCCAAACTCTGTTTCAATTTCAATTTTTCCCAAAAGCTAGGGTTTGTGAAAGTTAGGTTTTTTTTAAATTGATTTGGGGGTTTTGCAATTGGAAGTATTTTGGTGCTAATTCAAGATTTATTTGGTTCGAATCCAAGAAAACAACCCCTTGTTCATCACACGCCATTTTCGGATTTAAGGTTATTATCCCTTTCTTGATGTAATGTTTTGTGTTCTTTTCATGACATGATGTTGGAAAATCTTTATCAATAAGATTGTTATTTCTGTTTTGGTCCTGTCGATTTATGTTTGTATTTGGAGGCCATGGCGATTTTGTGAATATGGTTATGTGAGTTTTGTTTCTGTCGAGATGTATGAGCCAAAGATAAATGTAAGTTAAGTTTTATAAAATTCGAGTCACATTGGTTTTGAGTCTAGGACTTGTTGTTAACTTGATTGTTGCTTAATCTAATGTTGTCAATGTTGAAATGAAAGTTAATATGTGAGATCCTCCTAAACCCCTGTCAAATCTTTGGTCGAATCGAGTCAATCGGAACATAAGAAAACTTGCAATACCAAGGTTTATAAATGCTTAGTTTGGTAGGAGCAATATCCTAAAAGTTGGTATAGTCAAATTGTGAGTGTCGTTTCTAGCCGAAGCTAAAGTGACCCCGGGGAAAAATGTGTTAGTCGAACCTCGTTTGAGACGGGTCTAGTCACAGTCACTTCCTCTTGTTAACTTGTTTTCACTACTTACGTACTTGTCATCGAAATCGGTATGTGTTGGGATCGTGTGAGTGAGTCGAAAACCTCACTTTGGTAGTACCACAGTGACGGGGTCACATACTCCTTGGCCAAGAAATCTCGACTTCACATGCCATAGTCGAGTGGCACCTTAAGGTCAAAGCCGCTTGTGTTGAAGTTCCGTGTCGAAACAAATCTTTTAGCATCACGTTTTGGTAGGTATTATGAGCTCTAAGAACATTGAAAATAAATCTGCTTGTGAAGCATAGTAGCACTAGGCTACTTTCCCTTTTGCGTTAATATTGGCTCACTAGTAATAAAGTTCTGGAATGTGACATATTATCTTAAAGAAATTAGTACAAGTCTACTTGTAAAACTATACAAGTACTAAAACTTTGAAATGGAAATATGCTATACTAACAACCTGTGTAAAGGTACCTCTACCATACTTTGGGCCGCAGCCTAGAAGTCCATCCAAGGAGGTTTCATTAATCCTTGGGCCGAAGCCCATTTCTCATTTGCATACCATTTCTAACCTGGGTCAATGTATTATTTTTCCACTGGGCCACAGCCCATCCGCTCATCATGAGTTGTCGGCCAAAAATTTAATCGAGTTGTCAAGTAAAACCCGAAGTGTCTAAACGATAGTCAAACAACGGGACTCATTTTCGCCTACTTCCCCTCCTTCATTTCGTACATATTCCCTTAACGCCAAAAGTCTATTTTTTTTCTTTTTGACAACGATTGTTTTAAAACATATCTCACTTAATATTGTCTACATTAACGCTTAACGCCGGCATGTAAACAACTGCATGTCAAGTAAACTTCCATTTTGAACTATATATTAAGACAAGTTTGACAAATAACTAAAGACCGCAATGTCATTTCACCATATATATATATTCAAATTTAAAGTTTCAACTTAACATAAACATTTTCTAACGGTAATTAGAAAATGAACCCAATTAGTTATAAACTTTGGCAATACCATTTTGTGTCAACTAAAATAAGTATATGCATATTTATATACTTACTAGTTAAATGCTATAAATATTTTTCATATCAAACTTTGGAAGTTAAAACCATATCATTGTCAACAAGAAAAGTATATATACTTCATATACTTGTTAGAAAAATCATTTTTACGAATTTTACAAATTAAAGTTTAACTTTAATACAATTAAACTATTTTGAGTAAGCAATACTTAAAACAATGAACTAAAACGTTACCCTCCTTATCTAGGTCGCGTGTCGGTGCCGCTCCACAACCATCACTAATCCCACATTTGGATTGCACATTTGCTAAGGTGAGTTTCATAGCCCCACTTTTATTTGATAAATTGTTTTATACATTTTGGGGTGAGAAATATGCAAAACATTTTATGGACCAAAACTATAACATGATTACTATTACGTGGTTTAGCCTAAGCCCTTATGTCCCTAGAGAATGCCCTTTTTCATGAACCGTCAATTCCCCATTGGGAAACGCGAATGTTATAAATAGATCTATTGAGGGTGACTCCTCCGTTCGGTTGGCCATGCTTAGGCCAAGGCGAAACGTATACCATGTCGGAATCAAGTGTTGAGGGACAAAACACTTACTATGGCTATATTGTATGACATCTTTTAGCATACAGAAACTGTCGTAGTATCGGTTGCATGAACTTAGAGCTAACGTAATAGACTTTCATCCATATAACATTATATCCGTTGTAATGATTATATGACTTTACTTATGGTCCAAGCTTACTATTTTAACTTAAACCTATGAACTCACCAGCTTTTAGCTGACCTTTTAGCATATTTTTCTCAGGTGTTTAAGTTATGTTCATGAAGGCAAGGCAAGAAGCGGATGTATGGTCGTAGTAGTATTAAAGAAGTGTTTTTACACAAAAATTATGTTTTACATTGGGACCACTAGAACTAATGGGATGTGCCCATTTATTTAAACTATGTTGTAAGACAATGTTTTAAATCTATTTTATGAAATCAAACGGAGTATGTATTCCGTTCTTCATTACTTGTGTTATGATTCACCAATCCCGTAACGCTCCCGAATAACACGTATGCTTCCGCTAAACAAAATTTGGGGGTGTTACAGATTGGTATCAGAGCCTAAGTTATAGAAAACTAGGTACATATAAACCCTAAACTATAACTACTTTTCACCAAAAACATCATACTACGACCGCCGACTGTCGCTTGCCTTACTTGCCACTTTACTTAAGATTCATTTAATAGGATTACATGTTTTATTTCCTATTTACTTATGCACTATTTCATATTCATCATGAGCATATTTTTCCACATACTTACACATATGCACCATCTTGTCACAGACTATGCCTTCACCAGCCTTTCCTCACGATGTTCAGGAGGACATCCTACTAGCTCACTCACCTACCATCCGTCAGCTTGCACACTTAGCCACTGATCCGTATATTCAGGCCACATTAGCAGCTCAGCCAGTTATTGCACCTACTCCATCTATACCTACCCTTACCACCACTCCATCAGCTTTGTTGACGCGCAGGCAAAAACCCCGCATGATTGTGAGAGTACCTGGATATCGAGAGCGGTAATCATATGTGCCTGGACTAGCTTCTCGGATGACCCGCGCTGCTTATTTGGGTCCTTCTACTACTTCAGAGTCACTGACACCATCACCCACTGAGTCACCACCTCATCAGAGACTCAGGAGATCTACTGATTCCTACTCAGAGGAAGACCCGGAAGAAGATCCGGAAGAAGATCCTGAGGAGGAACTACCAGAGCCTATACCGACTGAGAGTGTCCCTGGACATGTTAGCACAACAGCATATATGGATATACTGGGTCTGGAGATTGTCCAGAGTATTCGAGATATAGGACAGAGCTCTAGGATGGCTCAGAGGTTGGGCGAGGACATGGATATTGATGCACCATTTGGATTAGGGCAGAGAGCCGCTTTTCTCTACAGTCAGGAGGAGAGTAGTGAGGTTGCTTGGAGAGATATTGATTGCTTGATCAGTTCAGTACCACACATCGCTAGTCCGAGCTATAGTCCGTCATCACCTTCATTCATACCATCTGCAGCAGACATGGAGCGCCTTGAGCGCGCCACTAGACATCTTGAGACCATTGAGGAAGCTGCACCGGTTGAGGCACAGTCCGAGCCAGACCTATCAGGATCTCCAGAAGGTGATCTGACCCTCACTGAGAGGATATTTATTCAGTTGGACTCTCATGAGACTCTGCTAGGAGTCCATACTGATCAGCTAGAGAGAGTCGATCCAACACGCTTGCAAGCTTGCGAGCAGCGTGTTGAGGGTTTAGATCGAGTTACTGATGTATTGTATGAGAGCGTGGAGCTCGAGAGACACGAGCGGGTTCGACTGGGTTTTCGGGTTGAGGCTCAGGCTGAGGACGTCAGAGAGTTGGACAGCAGAGCACGAGCCTTGGGCAGAGGTCAGACCCAGATGCACGGATGACTAGAGGAGTTAGAGCGCGTCCAGTGGATTACTAGAGATACTGTCAGAGAAGGATGGCAGAGGACTACTGGTTTAGAGTCTATGTTAGCATCTCAGATGAGGCGTATCGCGAGTTTGGAGGATACGCAACGAGAGTTAGTTGCTACCATCGAGCGACTACGTACCGAGCGTGGACATCCTTAGATCCTATTGCATGATGTATTACACTAAACTGAACTATAACAGTTAGTGTTAGTTATTACTCTTGTACTTCAGTTGTATTTCCGTTGTATTTCCATTGTATTTCAGTTGTATTCCAGCTAGTATCTCATCATGTACCGTAGGAACCTTGTAACCGAAGTTCTATCTATGTCAAACTTATTTTCCTATCCAATTGTCTCTTCTTTTATAGATTGCTCATATGATCTATCTACGATATTTACACTATTACTTGGCACTTACCTTGATTTAAAGGTCGTATATCTTATCACCTTTCCTACTGCAGAAATGCCGCCAAAACGAAGATCAAAACGTACCAACCCTGGTGGAGCTTCCAATGCTCCTATCCCAGCGAGAGTTACTCGTAACCAAGCTGCAAACACTGCTATTCCAAACAGAGTCACACACGATCAGACTGCTGAAGCCACTACTCCTGCTAGGGCTACTCCAATCCAACCTATCATGAATCAAGCCATGATTGACCAACTAGTCAATGAGCGAGTGAACGCCGCTTTAGCTGCAGCAAATCACTCATCTACTAATGCTGGAACTTCGAGACCACCCACTCACAGCCGCACTTGTACTTATCAAGACTTTCGTAAAACCATGACTGGAGGCTTTAGTGGAACCGAAGGAGCTGTCGGTCTGACTAGATGGATCGAAAAGCTCGAGACTGTGTTCCGAATCTGCAATTGTGAAGAAGAGTCTAAGGTTAAGTATGCATCATTCACTTTCACGGATGCTGCTTTGACCTGGTGGAACAATTTTCTGAAATCTGCTAGTTTCGATGTTGCCTATGCCATGCCATGGGAGAACTTCAAGGAAATGGTACTTCGAAAGTACTGTCCTCGTAATGAGATCAAGAAGCTCGAACATGAGTTTTGGAACCTCAAGGTTCAAGTCACCAATATGGCTGCTTATAATCAGCGATTTCAAGAACTAGCCTTATTGTGTCCCGAAATGGTTCCCACTGAGACCCGATTGTTAGAGAGATATATCGGAGGACTGCCCCAACCTATCAAGGGCAATGTCACCACTTCTAAGGCTGCTGATCTTCATGAAACCATCGAAGTAGCCAACAAACTCATGGACCAAGTGATTGAGGATTCCATGGACAAAGTGGTTGACAATAAGAGGAAATGGGATGACCATTCTCAAGGTTACAACAACTATGAATACCGTGGCAACAACAGTAGGAACAACCGCAACAATCAAAACAAGAGGCAAAATGTTGCTAGAGCTTATGCAGTGAATGTTGGGGAAAGAAAACCGTACTCAGGGACTGCACCATTGTGTAATCGATGCACACTGCATCACAAGGGGCAGTGTATAGTCAAGTGCCGTAACTGTCAGAAAATCGGACACTTAACCAGAAACTGCAGGTCCAAGTCATTGGCGACGGTTCAAACAGCTTCAGCTCAGGACCCAAAAGCTAATATAACTTGCTTTGGTTGTGGTGAAAAAGGGCATTATAAGAATGAATGCCGAAAGACCAGAAACCAAGGCCATGGAGGAAATCAAGGAAACCGAGGAAATCCAGGAAGCCATGGGAATGGCAGGATTCAGGGAAATGTTGGACAGACGAGTAATCAGGGAAATGGCGAAGGAGCTCGTGGGAGAGTCTATGCTGTAACCAAAGTGGAAGCTCAGGAAGACCCGAATGTTGTGACGGGTACGTTCCTTATAAATAACCGTTATGCATCCATATTGTTTGATACGGGGGCCGATAGGAGTTTTGTTTCTAATACATTTAGTCCACTACTTTATATTGCCCCAACTGCATTAGGAAATGCATACAACGTGGAATTAGCTAACGGTAACGTAGAAAGGGTAGATACCATCATAAGAGGTTGCACCCTTAACCTGTTAAACCACCCATTCAATATCGACTTGATACCAGTAGCATTGGGTAGTTTCGATGTCATCGTCGGAATGGATTGGTTAGCAAAATATCATGCTGCCATCATTTGTGACGAAAAGCTCGTTCGAATACCCTATGGAGATGAAGTCCTAACAATAGAAGGAGACAGAAGTGACAGAAGAAACGCTTCAAGACTGCATGTCATTTCCTGTACCAAGGTGTTAAGGTGTATCGAGGAAGGATGTCATATCTTCCTAGCACAAGTCACCGGAAAGGACGAAAAAGAAGGGGAAGAAAAACGTCTGGAGGACGTGCCGATAGCAAGAGAATTTCCTGAAGTCTTTCCCGAAGATTTGCCAGGACTTCCGCCGATCCGACAAGTTGAATTTCAGATCGATTTAGTGCCTGGTGCTGCGCCAGTGGCAAGAGCACCTTATCGGTTAGCTCCAACGGAACTCCAGGAGTTATCAAACCAGTTGTCGGAACTTGCGGAAAAAGGATTCATTAGACCAAGCTCATCACCATGGGGAGCACCAGTCTTATTCGTCAAGAAGAAGGACGGGACTTTCAGAATGTGCATTGACTATCGTGAATTGAATAAACTAACCATTAAGAACCGATACCCACTACCGAGAATCGAGGACTTATTCGACCAACTTCAGGGTTCAAGTGTTTATTCAAAAATCGACTTAAGGTCCGGATACCATCAACTAAGAGTTCGGGAAGAAGACATTCCCAAAACCGCCTTCAGAACTCGTTATGGACATTACGAGTTCCAAGTCATGCCTTTTGGGTTAACCAACGCACCAGCTGTGTTCATGGACCTCATGAACCGAGTGTGTAAACCCTACATGGATAAATTTGTGATCGTATTCATTGACGATATCCTAATTTATTCCAAGAATGTCAAAGAACACGAAGAACATCTTAGATTGATCTTGGAATTGTTGAAGAAGGAAGAATTGTATGCGAAGTTTTCGAAGTGTGAGTTTTGGATACCTACTGTGCAATTCCTAGGTCATGTAATCGACAGTCAGGGTATTCATGTAGATCCCGCTAAGATCGAGTCAATAAAGGATTGGGCAACACCCACAACTCCTACTGAAATACGCCAATTCTTAGGACTCGCTGGATACTACAGAAGGTTCATTGAAGGTTTCTCAAAGATTGCCAAATCTTTAACCAACCTAACCCAGAAAAACACCAAGTTTGACTGGGGAGAAAAGGAAGAAGAAGCTTTTCAACTCCTTAAAGAAAATTTGTGTAGTGCACCCATTCTAGCATTACCTGAAGGTAGTGAAGACTTTGTTGCTTATTGCGACGCTTCACACAAAGGGCTAGGAGCGGTGTTGATGCAAAGAGAGAAAGTGATAGCATACGCCTCTCGCCAGTTGAATACTCATGAGAAAAACTACACAACGCACGACTTGGAGCTGGGATCAGTTGTGTTCGCACTCAGAATTTGGAGACACTACTTGTATGGCACAAAGTGTGTCGTATACACCGATCACAAAAGTCTACAACACATTTTGGATCAGAAAGAACTGAACATGAGACAGCGCCGATGGTTGGAATTACTCAGTGATTATGACTGAGAGATTCGTTACCATCCGGGTAAAGCGAATGTAGTTGCTGATGCTCTCAGTAGGAAAGAGCGACCACAACCTCTTAGAGTCAGATCCTTGGGTATGACAATTAGTTCACCTCTCCCAACCAAGATTCTTGAGGCTCAATTGGAAGCACTCAAGGAGGAAAATCGTCCGAATGAGAATCTTTACGGAATGCCAGAAAGTGAAAATGGATTCGTGAAAAGGTCGGATGGAACTTTGTGTTTCAAAGAGCGAAGTTGGATACCACTCTACGGAGGAATTCACGACATTATTATGCATGAATCTCACAAGTCTAAATACTCCATCCACCCAGGATCCGACAAAATGTACCTTGATTTGAAGAAATTGTACTGGTGGCCCAACATGAAAGCCGACATTGCAACATATGTCAGCCGGTGTTTAACTTGTTCAAAGGTTAAAGATGAACATCAGAGACCCTCAGGCCTACTAGTACAACCCGAAATCCCCGAGTGGAAATGGGAACGTATAACAATGGACTTTATCACTAAGTTACCTAAAACCTCTAAAGGCTACGACACTATTTGGGTAATAGTTGACCGTCTCACCAAATCAGCACATTTCCTACCGATGAAAGAAAGTGATGGAATGGAAAAACTTGCACAACTATACCTGAAGGAAATCATCGCACGCCATGGTGTACCAATTTCCATCATTTCAGACAGAGATAGCCGTTTCACCTCAAACTTCTGGAAATCACTTCAAGATGCTTTAGGGTCTAACCTCGACATGAGCACCGCTTACCATCCTCAAACTGATGGACAGAGCGAGAGAACAATCCAAACACTGGAGGATATGCTAAGAGCATGTGTGATAGACTTTGGAAATGGCTGGGATAAACACTTGCCACCAGCTGAATTTTCTTACAATAACAGCTATCACACAAGTATCAAAGCCGCACCATATGAAGCACTCTATGGTCGGAAGTGTAGATCACCTGTGTGTTGGGCCGAAGTTGGAGAAAGTCAACTTACTGGTCCGGAGTTAATCCAAGAAACTACCGAGAAGATTGTGCAAATCAAAAGCCGACTACAAGCAGCTCGTGACCGTCAAAAGAGCTACGCGGATAAAAGGAGGAAACCACTTGAGTTCCAAGTGGGAGATAAAGTTATGCTCAAAGTTGCGCCGTGGAAGGGCGTGATCCGTTTTGGAAAACGTGGAAAGTTAAATCCTCGTTATATTGGACCTTTCAAAATTCTCGCGAGAATCGGACCGGTAGCATACCGACTTGAATTGCCACAAGAACTCAGCTCTGTGCACAACGTGTTTCACGTGTGCAACTTGAAGAAATGCCTTTCCGACGAAACTCTTGCCATTCCTTTGGAAGAAATCCAAGTTGACGAAAGAATGAATTTTGTCGAGGAACCCATTGAAATTATGGATAGAGAAATCAAACGGCTTAAGCAAAGCCGCATCCCGATCGTCAAAGTCCGTTGGGACTCTCAAAGAGGTCCCGAATACACGTGGGAGCGTGAAGACCAATTCAAGCGCAAATACCCACACCTTTTCTCTACTTCACCAAGTAATCCTAACTGAAAACCGAAGACGTTTTTCTCTTCCAAGGCGGGGAGGATTTGACACACGGTAAATTTACACTAAAATTTAACTGATAATTAGTAAATTATTATTACTAAGCCTAATTCATTAAGCATGCATAAGCTTTGCCCGAGCATTTGAGTAGATAACTCGCATACAATAAAAATTTCACCACTCTTGCATTCATATCATTTTATGAATATATCATTTTGTCTTATGATTTAAATTGTAAGACGAGAGGTTATCTCGTTTTCCCCAGTGACCGACACTGCACGCGTACCGACACTATGATGAGGACTGGATAAAACAAATAACAAATGTCCGCGACATGGAATATTACAAAGATAAAAATATTTCAGACACGTAACAATAAAATACTACGAAGGAAAAAGTTATCAAACAATGAAACTATGGTCACAATATGACTTCGCAGGACACAAAATATTTAACATACTATCACTTAAACAAAAACTTTTATAAAGCTCAAGTGCAAACATACATGAGTATAATGTATAGGCATACATTTTATACAATAATTTTCCTACATACATATACTTACTCAAACAAATTAAAAGTCTACATATACCTAAGTAAAATATATACATGTACAAACCCACCTAAATGCATTATCACTAAAATAGAATCTTTACTTTAAAAGACTTGAGATATTGTCTTTGACCCTCTCATCCACACACGACAAAACAAGGTACCCAAAATCAGGAAAAGGGAAGATAGCAATCTTCTTCTTCCTCCCCTATCCCTGCGATCCCACCTAGGCCGAATATCACCAAAAGAAGATAACCCAACATATTCATATCCAACATATCTATCTCTTTCATACCATATTCATGTAAGTTTTGCTTCCCAAATCTCTCTTGATGCGCCTGCCATGGTTCGAACGAATCCAAGGGGAATCAAAATAAGATCATTCAAGAGAAACATATCTCTACTCCAATCTATCTTGAGCCAATTCACAAGATTTGTCTATCCTTGGAAGCTAGCCAATTTCGGCTTCAATCCAAACACCAAGAAGAGAGAGAGCTCTCCCAAAGTACTTCTATATCTCTAGTGGAGATGCAAAAAGAACCCCAAACTCTGTTTCAATTTCAATTTTTCCCAAAAGCTAGGGTTTGTGAAAGTTAGGTTTTTTTTAAATTGATTTGGGGGTTTTGCAATTGGAAGCATTTTGGTGCTAATTCAAGATTTATTTGGTTCGAATCCAAGAAAACAACCCCTTGTTCATCA